>OZ004706.1:55126034-55172186 GCA_963924515.1 Vespertilio murinus
TGTGTTGTATTTTCTATGTTTTATACCTATTGCTTTTAAAAATAAATTTGGAAACAATGGCTGTATTTAGTTTTATAAAATATCAATTTTTAAATAATAAAATATTAAAATTTTGTTAGTATAAATAATATACTCAATACATTATTGGTTTAAAAATTTTCAAATACCTTTCATAAGATGTTTATATTGAACTTATCTCAACAAAGGAAGAGTTATAACAAAACAACTTTAAATAATAAAAATTATTCTCTAATGCATCATTTTTCCAGGAACAATTTATAGAGGTCATTAATAAAGTTCTTAAACTCATGTTTTTAATAAAATATATTTTAAAATAGCTGCTCATACTGCTATGGTTTCTCAGATACATTTTGGACATACTCTTCTACATCATATGGTAAAGAATAGAAATGGAACATTCTCTATAGGTGATCCATTTCTGAAGAGTACATTTTTTTTCTGTACAAAAGGGAAAATATTTATATGTAAAACCAGGTGCTGCAGGATAGGTAGGATACTAATTCCTATTCCATAAACTCATATTTTTCCAATTGTAAGAGAAAAGAGGTTAAACATGTTTATCGAATGGTATTATGGTCTTATGAAATAAAAATAATCACAAATTGTATTGTCCACCAACATTGATAATAATATAAATATATGGAACTTTTTATTTTCATTTCTAAAGGGTGTATTGAATGTCTGGTATAGTGGTGAGGGCTGGTACATATTAATGAACCAAGGAGACATTGTCCTTTGTTCTCATAAACTTTGTATGAAGAAGATAGTAAACAATCATACAGATACTTATAAATCTACAAATTGTGATAAGTACTGTTAAGTCACAAATTTAGGCTGTTAAGAGTGGCAAGATGGGGCTGGATTAGAAAGATGATTTTGGAAGTACCTCTCTTAAGATTTAACATTTAAACTAGTACCTGATCAATTATAATGCATTAGCAGATCAAGAATGAGGGGAGAAATGCATTCTATGAAGGAAAATAGAAATAAGCAAAGAGTAACGAGACAGTTGAGAATGTAGTGTGCCTTTAAGTGCCTTTCATGAAAATTTTGAACATAAATGTAAATCATAGCTGAGATCAGTTCCATGGAAATGTAAAGAATTATGGTATTCTTTACCATGTAAGGAATGCTGATTCTGTATGCCAACATGTCCTTCCCTTGCCTTCGTCACTGGCAAACTGACAAAGACTTTCCTCCACTAAATGTGTGTTAGTTTCTTCTGAGCCCTCTTCTAGGCCTTGACCTACAACTTCAGTGTCCACCCTTGCACAGTCCAATTTTGGTAAGAATACTGGTAAGTCAGCTTAAAGATGATTCTCCAGGGATCAGGCCTAAATGGGCAGTCAGACATCCCTCTCACAATCCAGGACTGATGGCTCCCAACTGCTCACTTGCCTGCCTTCCTGATTGCCCCTAACTGCTTCCACTTGCCAGCCTGATCACCCCCTAACCACTCCCCTGCCAGCCTGATTGGTGCCTAACTGCCCTCCCCTGCAGGCCTGGTCAACCCTAACTGCCCTCTCCTGCAGGCTTGATTGCCCCCAACTGCCCTCCCTTGCAGGCCTGATCACCCACAACTGCCCTCCCTTACAGACCTGGTCCCTCCCAACTGTCCACCCCTGCTGGCCCGACAGTCAATTTGCATATTACTCTTTTATTAGATAGGCTATGTATCCTATATAATAAAATCATAATATGCTAATTGTCCAATCACCCATTCAACCAATGAAAGCCTAATATGTTAATTATATGCTAAGGCTGCTCAATTACTCACTACGACATGCACTGACCACCAGGGGGCAGATGCTCTGACTCGTAGTTTAGCTTGCTGCTGGTATCCGGATGATCCGGACTGAATGCGATGGGCTGGACATGCCCTGGAACCCTCCCTAAGTCCCTCCTGGGCTGGCCAACCTGCCTAGCCCTGATTATGCACCAGTGGGATGCCTTAGCCTGTCTTGTACCCTCTTACAATCTGGAACACCTTGGGGGATGTTAGAGATTTGGTTTGGGCCCAATAGCGAACTACCAGTCACTATGATATGCACTAACCACCAGGAAGCAGACACTCAATACAGGAGCTTACCCTGGTGGTCAGTGCACTTAACCAGGGGGAGAGGCCCTCAGACAGAAGCAGGGTTCACAGCTGGTGAGTTCATCAGCAACGCTAAGGGTGTCTGACTGCTGGCATGGGAAGCAGGCTTAAGCCATTAGTCAGACTTCTCCTGAGGGCTCCCAGTCTGGTAGAGGGCACAGGAATTTCATGCATCAGGCCTCCAGTATATATACTGGAGGGGTCCCTTGGGGTGGCCTGCAGAGGTCAGGCCCCAGCTCACACCCCCAGCCTTGCTGCCCTGCAGCCACACCTGGCACCCCACCTTGATCTGGCACCACCTGCTCACCTGCTCCACCATCCCACCATGGTCCTGCTCTTGTCAGAGCCCATTGAGGCCAGAAGCACCTCCACTGCTGCCTGCTGCTAGCACAGTGTCACCAAAACCCACCATGTTCCATGCTGCCCCCTGGTGGTCAGCACACGTCATAGTGAGCAGTTGAACTCCTGGTTGAAAGGCCACCAGAGGGGACAATTTGCATATTAGGCTTTAGTTATATAGGAGAGGATGATAGTTTAAGTCCCTTTTATAATAGATTTTTAAAATGTAAATAAAGAATTAATATCACCTAAATGCATGTGGCCTTATTTACTTAGAGGTAGAAATCAAGTTGAAAGTCTGTATTATACATGGTATGGAAACATCTCTCTCTCTTTTTATTTTTTTTTTATTATGGTGGGGGGATGTTTTATGAAATAAGTATGAATGGTCTGATATGAAATAAAGACAAAAGTTCAAAACAAAATTATACAGAATTAAAATTATTTCTGATAAGAAATAGTTTACAATTGTTTCAGAAGTAATGACTTTGAGAATAGAGAAATATCTGCATTTTAGGTTAAAGAGTTGGAAAAATACAATTAGCACTATGCTGCAGGCAATAGTTACATCACTGATAACTGACTTGAATGTATAATTTTAAAAATATTTGAAGATTATTAATACTAACCTTAAGAAAATGGTGCCTTTAAAATTATTTCCACTTTTGCCGACACCGGTTTGGCTCAGTGGACAGAGCATCGGCCTGTGGACTGAAAGATCCCAGGTTCGATTCCGGTCAAGGGCATGTACCTTGGTTGCGGGCACTTCCCCAGCAGGAGGTATGCAGGAGGCAACTGATCAATGACTCTCTCATCGATGTTTCTAACTCTCTATCCCTCTTTCTTCCTCTCTAAAAAATCAATAAAATAAAAATTTTTAAAATTATTTCCACTTTTGCTCATTAGTGTATACATACATGTGCTAGTTTTATTAGTTGTGATTCCCTCATTATTTATCTCTAGGTGTTAATGCCACAAAAGCACAGGAGCTAATTAATGAGATGCAAATGAACAAAGTAATTCATTATCATCTTTGTCTCAATTAAAACAAAAATAACAGTTTCAGCTTGTCAACAAGGAGTTCATAATGCTTTTCCAGGGATAAATAAGACAAGGACATTCCGTGGCAAACACAAGAACTCTGAAATTCATTGCTGCACTTTAGACTACAGAAGAGAATGAAAATAGCTATGAAGAAAAAGTCATTCAAAGTCATGAAAAGTTAACCCTTGAGAATAAAAGTAATATTTTAAATTTAAAATCATTCCCCTTGCTTTATCTTAAGGGTATTTATCTGTAAAGAAATCTGTTCCTTAACTTCATTGACATATGTGGTTACTTCAAAGTTTGGCACACATGTTCTGATGTTTCAGAGAGTGCGATAAAATTTTTAAGTGCCTTATTTTTTTTAAAACAAAAAATTTAAAGAGATGAGCCGGAGAGAACGGGGAGCTAATTCTGAAAGATTTTGACCTACAGGTACATTCAACCCAAGGGCTTCACATTCAGACTTCAAAATGAAGCATCCCAATCAGTCATTTTTCTTTTCTTAGTCTTTTCCTCAATAATTGATGAAGCCATCTATATGCTGATGTCAGATCTCACCAAAAAGAATGAGACAATTTCTCTTACAGCGCTTTTAGACCCCGGCTTTAATTTTTCATATATATCAAAAGGAATCTGGTTCATTTAAGAATGTGTCATGATCACAAGTACTGTGTCCTTTCAAGTAGTTTTATTGCCTTTAAATGAACTGGCCCAGGACAAATTTGTATCTGCTAAGGACAAAAGGTGGGTTTTTTATTTCTGGCCTTCTGAGAGACCGTGAAAAAGCATCGTCTCCTTCTCAATACCTAGACCCCTGCAGAGACAAAGTAGTTTTCAATTTAAGCTTTAAAATTAAATAAAATAATATTTTAGCTTTAAAAAAATCTGCACTAGCTAGATTGGAATCAAGTAGAGCTTTCTGTCTGATTTCCTTTTTTTAAAATTATTTCCCAATTAAAAGAATTCATGTACATGCTTAGTTACAATGCAAATCACACCACATTGGAGTATGTATTAAGCAGGATAATGTCCCAGTCTCCCAAAAATGTCCACACCCTAATGTCTGAGCCCTGTGAATATGGCAAAAATGAATTTTGCAGATAAAATTAAGGTTGTGGAATTTGAGATTAAAAAAAAGTCATCCGGCATCATCCTGTTGGGCCCAATGTAAGCCTGTGAGCTCCTAAAGGCCATGGAGGAAGACAGAAGAGACCCCCTGAGATGCAGCACAAGAGAAGGCAGGGGAGATGAGCCAGAAGTAGAGGTCAGAGAAGACTGAAGACAAAGTGAGCCAAGAAATGTGGGACACTCTACAAGTTGAGACTGACACTTGTCCAACAGCCAGCCAGGAAATCAATTGCATGAAAGTGAATTTGGCCAACGACTTGAATAAGCATGAAAATTCTCCCTCAGAGCTACCAGATTGGCTGCTGATGCCTTGATTTTAGTGGAATGGGACTATGCAGAGAAACGAGCTGAGCCACATTACACCCCAATTTCTGACCTACAGTGCTGTGAGCTAATAGATTTGTGTTGCTTAAGCCACTGTTTGCAGAAATGAAAGACAGCAATAGAAAACTAATACAGAGTTAAAAATACTCGTGGAATACCCTGTACTTAATTGTCTCCTATTTTTTAAATATAAATTTAAAATCCAGTTTTAAATAAATGCTTATTTATCAATAACTCATTTATTATTAATGTCCGAGATATTTGGTGAGTAGTCAATTACATAAAATATTCCTTGTTATTTGTGGATTCTGCTTCTATGTTTCTTTTTTTAAAAAGATATATTTTATTGATATTTTACAGAGAGGAAGGGAGAGAGATAGAGAGCTAGAAACGTCGATGAGAGAGAAACATCGACCAGCCTCCTCCTGCACACCCCCCACTGGGGATGTGCCCACAACCAAGGTACATGCCCCCGACCGGAATCGAACCCGGGACCTTTCAGTCCGCAGACCGACGCTCTACCACTGAGCCAAACCGACTTCGGCAGCTTCTATGTTTCTTAAAGTAAAAAGATGCAGATAAATTTTAACTAATAAGTGACTTCCTTCCCAGGAATTCAGAAATGCATTTTGATTTTCAAATATGTGTCAATTATTTTTGTCTGTAATATCTTCCTTTATAGGCTGTTCTCATCAGGTTTGCCAGATAGTAAGTAAAAATACAGATTGCCCAGTTAATTTGAATTTCAGATAATTATCATATTGTTTTTAAGCAATTTGTTGTTTATCTGAAATTCAAATTAACTGGTCACACTGTGTTTTGTATGGCAACCATTATTCAAATTAGCTGGCCACCCTGTGTTTTGTGTGGCAACTATTAACTTCATAGCTTTCCATTGATTTTTACATCTGATTCTTCTCGTATTCTAAGGACACTGGCTTCTAAGTAGAAAATTCCAAGGACATCACCCTCTCCTGATAGGCTGATCCATAACTGTTTGAAAAACATTTCAAAGGAAGAATGGATACATTTTCAGATGTGGCAACTGCTGTGGAACATGTGTACTGAGACTGATAAAATATTCTCAAAGTACATAGCAGATGAAATCACATCTAAAAGGTTTGAGTAAAGAATGCACCCATATTTGACAGAACTCCGCCTGTGCATGGTGAAGCTGTGCTAGCAAGTGACGGTTAATAAAGTGATAGTTGGAAATAAAATTTTCAAGGCTTAGACGTAAAATTGTGTTAATATAAGTTTAGTAAAGATGCACAAGTTATAATGCCACAGTTTTTGTTGATCTATGGTCAGAATTAGAGAATGGGATCACTTTTTTTTTCTCTACATGACACTGCTAGGAAGCATTTCTCCAAACCTCATCGTGTTAACATTCCCTAAGCTTGGGGCTCAGCATCCTTGGGAGTATCTACAGAGCTAAGGGACACTCTTCTGCTCAGGTTGTTATTGCCAGGCTTGGTAGAGAGCAGACCACAGAGAAATGGGAGTGAAGTCTAGAATTATATGGAAAAAAATACATATATTTAGAGTCATCTGAAACACTGAAATATCTGAAACAATCTGAAAATATAACAAATATATTTAAGTAGGCTCTAAGAACATCTTTTATAAATTACTCTGGGAATAACAGTACCCATGATATTTCATTAATACCTCGAGGTTTACACTTTAGAAGACAGCAGTGTTCTTTCACTACCCATTGACCACTGGGGTATACGACAGGATGGATGGTTATTCTAAAACAAAAGAGTGTTTTCTATATGCCAAGCCTCCTCTATTTTATTAATTCATGTAATTGTCCCACCAACCTAATGGGGTAAGTATTCTTCTAATCATTATCATTACATTTATTTAACATTTATGGCAACAGAGGCATAGAGAGGTAAAATAATTTGGCCAAGATGGTACGGTTAGGAAGTAGCCAAGCCAAAATTCATACAAAGTAGACAGGCTCCAGAGTTTATACTCCTAAGAACTTTACAAGACTAGCAAACCACAATTGAAGGGCTAATGAAGAAAAGCTAAATTGACATATAAAATTCCAATAATTTAACTGTTTATACATTCAATTATATTAACTGCTAACAGTTACTTCCTTTTAGAAATGGTTGAGTATAGAAGAGTAAAACATTAGTGAGTAGGAATGTGGTTAGTTATCTGGCATTAGGGTTCATTGAACGTCGGATCACAGTGAGGAAGATCTTGTTAAAACTGAACAGAACTTAGTATGTTATGCTAGCAATTCCCAAAGAAGATACCTGTCCTCATTGTTCTCTGTGGCCAAAGGATCTAAGAAGGTAGTTACTCTTCCTGTGCTGGTGAAAAACAGAGCTTTCTATCCCTTAGCGTTTGAATATGGTTACTGGGTTCATGCTAGAGGAATCCAAAGTGCAAAGCCACAATGATCAATTGGGGCACAGGAAGAACATACTAGAATTCCCACTGATATTTTTCTAAAGAGAACATTAAGGTTCACTACTTAAGATAAAGATGACACTGTAGCCTTGCTTTTTACATGTCAAATAGAGCCACATATAAGATAAAAGCCAAAAATAAAGACTCAAGATGTCACCAAGTGCACCGTGGGTTAAAATTCATACTGATGAATATTCAAATGAGAAAATGACAAAACTGACATTTTTCCTACTCCTAGAGTGAGTTATTTGCCAGCCAGTTTGCAAATCCATGTTTAGACAGCCAGGTTAAAAATCCATGAAGATCAAATCAGATTTAATTAAATATTATTTTAAAATTCAAATTATTAAAAGGGGTATTTAAAATATGCATTTAGATTCACAGCTTTCACTCACATTTTAAGTTATGCATATCAAGTAAACACATAATTTTTCTAAAGTCAATGATACATGTTTTGAAGTCTTTTTTAATGTTTTCTGCTTAATAGTTAGAGTTTAGAAATGTCATGTACCATTAAAGAAACGTTCTGTTCTTTATGATGAAGTTAACTGAAATAATATGTGGAAAATATTATGGCACAAACAAATATATTTTCTTTATAAATTTAAATATATATTTTCAATAATAAAAGTGCAATTAAGGAGCATTATTGAAGATCTGAAGAGATTAGTATTAGAACAGAGTCAGTGTTGTATATCTACCATCCAATCACACTAAAGTACATATTTAATGTATCTTTGTAAGGTTTTTGCTCTGATAACCATTAAGTATTAAAATAAACTGAACTCAGGGCTAGACCTTGGGATTGCTGTGTTAAAAACATAATCAGTTATTTGTTAAAAAATAAAATAATGATATTTTAGTGAGGACCAAGTTTAATATACTTAAATATTGTCATTACATCTTTAATCTTTTATATTTTCAAGTGTTTTATAATATACATTATATATAAGGTTGAGCAAAAGCAGGTTGACAGTTGTTCATATAGAAAATCATACAATAATTAATAAATAATAATAAAATAAATTTGTGTTTTGATTACTCACAACTATAAACCTACTTTCGTCCTACCCTGCATAATGTATAATATAATGTGCATAAAATATTAGCAAACTAGTATATGTATATAATTTTTCAAGATAAAATATACATTTATTGATGTATTAATAGCTAAATAATTTCTCTAGTTTATAATATATTTTATTCCAATATTTAATTATCTTAAGCATTAAAAATATTTACACTTCATATTTTTAACTTGTTTGCATCAGGAATATATTGATAACTGATTTTTTTAGTATTTAAAATAATTTATTGGTCTCTAAAACAGAATAGAAAGGTACAGAGAACTAAAAATTTATAAAAATGAAGGATAAAATGACCTTTATAGGTCTAAGTGAATGCCATGAGCTTATTTTTATATCTGATTTTAACTCTAAATGGTTATAAGTCATAGAAAGATAATAGAAAAGGAACAAAGATAAAGGAGAAAAGCAATATGTGAAGAGTATTTCCAGCAATTGTTTGATTTAATGCAATAATGAAAACTAGGTCATAAAATCTTTTGTTAACATAAGCAAGGAAAAATGTTCCTTATACAGCATACATATGTGTTAATAAATAAAGACAGAGGTTTGGAAAAATCAATTAATTTTATTTTTTAAAATGCACTATTTTATTGTTATTTAGCATCTAAGATAGAAATTGCACAATTAAATTTAAATTGTACTAAAGTTATTACCAATTAAAAAGGTGAAAATGCAAGAGATATAATTGTTCCCTAAATTATTAAAATTTTTATTTTTGACCTTTAAAGGCTACTTTTATGCTTTTAATTTTAATTTCTTTTTAAATTAGTAGCCGTCTCATTTACATATTAGAAATCCAGTGCATAGAAAGAACCCATGGTGTGGGATTTTTGCCAATTATATTGTTTTTGAAAACCTCTGTCATTATTTGGCCAACACCTCATTTTATTCAGTTAAACATAAAATGCCAATTAAATTCCTAGTGAAAGCATGCTACATATGGATAGGTGAATATAGATAGTTAGGTAGATAGATAGATAGATAGATAGTCAGATAATGATAGATGATAGAGCAATAATTCCTAAGGGGGGAAAAGGAGATAAATGGTGATAGGCTATAAAGAATGCTTCCTGTGTTATTTCTTATGTGAAGTCTTCTCAAGAAAATCCCATTTCCATGATGATTTGTTTAAATTTCTTTTGGGAAAAGAAATTGACACTTTTGACTAACTACTATGCTTGCATCATTTATTTATTAATTCAACAATATTACTTGAGCGATTACTACCTGATAAACCTCAAGGATACTATGGTGAGGAAAATTCCATAAGGTTTTGCTCTAACAGCACTTAGACTCCTGGAGAAGACAGATATGAATCGGTTATTAATCAGTGATTCACACTAACGTGTCACTTTACATTGAGGAAAGTATTCCGAAGAAAATAATGAGCTTCTATGAAGGCGTGTGACAAAAATATCTGGACTGGTGAGCTGAGCCCGCAGGACTTCTTCCGGAAGTATAGTTTGAATTGATGTCAGAAAGTCAAACAGGAGTTAACTAAATAAAAGGGTAGTTAGAGGGAGGCCACAGGGAGTGCTTTGGTGCAGAGGTACTGACGTGGGAAGGTACATGGAACCTCTGAGAAGCTGTGAAGCAGCCAGTGTGATTAAGCTTGCGAAGGTCTATGGGACTGTCTCGTGAGACGAGGTTGAGCAGCAGATGCCAGAACATAGGTGCCCCAAAGGTAGAGCGTCCATCTTATCCCTATTTGCCAGGGCCCGTATTTTTCATGTCTCTTGTCCTGTGTTCTGTTCAGGTCAGCATTTGTCTGAGTTTTTAAATTTGCTTACATCTTAGACAAACTCAGGTATGTTTGGTAAGCTCCACTTCCAATTCCTGCAGTGTTTTAGTGACTGTGTGAGACTCACATGTGCAGTGATCATTCTAACTTTCACATGTTGAAATATGGAAGATAATCAGTGATATCTCACTTCTCTTTCCAGACCCTATCCAGATAGGGTGTGAGCATCAGCTTGCATTCAACTACACTTAGTAATTAGGGACAACTACCTCCTCCATGACAGGGAGCAGTGGAAGGAAGGTTCCAAATGCTGTCATTGTCAGGCACATAGTATATTCTATTCCAGATAATTTTTACATTGTAGAAAACATTACTCTCAAAATAGATTTTTGAATGAAATGTTTTATAGGTCCATCAATACAATGAAATCAGTTTCAAGTACTTTTATCACCTACTATCACTCTCAAAGTGTCCAAAGTTTGATAATAAACTAACATAATTCTTATCATAGGCTTTGGTAAAAGTTTTAGACTTGACCCCAAGAGCAATGTAGTCAAGAAACAGGTAAATAGGGCTGAAGATATATGTTCAGCTTTGCTTTTCCAAAATATTGCTTTAAACTTACCGATATATTGTTTTGCAGCTACTTGCACATGACTCCTTGGGATGTTTTTTGAGAACAAGTTTTCTCTATTCATCCGCACTTACTTACTAGCACAGTCTTACTTGGGATTTTAATACTTAACAAATATTCTGAAATATTCAAAATGTTGTACATATTTTCCCAAGTTTTTTTCTTTTTATACTACCTGAACTTTTATTTTGATTTACTACTACCTTATGAATAGGTTAATATTAGAGAAAATCATAAAATTCTTTTAAAGATTCCAAAAACACACACTTTCTTCTCTCTCCATCCCCAAAGAAAATAACTGTTCATTAGAAATATAAGATTAAGGACAATTTAAATGGATGAAGCTTTTAATTCACCTTTTAGCTTTTTCTTTCTTAGAAAAATTTTTAAAGGATTTGAGCAATTAAATGTTATATATGGCATTGGAAATTGCTTGATGATACCTATCAATATAAATACAATAAACATCCAATGTACCTATTCCATATATTGATCTATAATCTGATGCAGTCAGGATTTTAGATGGGATATTCTGTTTACTTGTGGGATAGTCTTGACAAGTATATAGATAAAGAGATACAAAATGATGGAAGTAAAATTCAAGAGTTCCTCATTTTCAATAAGATGGAACGTCATTTATTCTGATACCTTTGCTAAGTAAATTTAAGTATTGAAAGTTTATAAATAACTTTTAGAAGATCTGCGGTTGCCAGGTCTCTCAAAACTCATCCTGAACCCATTTGTAGAATCCAGGAGATAGGAACGAGTGTTTCATGGACCTAACAAAGATATTCCCCTCAGTCTCCTGTGCATGGGAAGAGGAAAGGCTATGTGGAAGTGAAACAGCACAGAATGAGAATTTGCAAATCATTCAGCTTGCCTTGACCTGTTAGTAGCTGCATGATCCTGAGTGAATTGCTTAAGCACTCCAAGCCTCGGTTTATGATTAATTAAAATATAGATAAAATGGTGGTTCTTACTGAAATAGTGTGAATTAAACTGTACTGACTAAAGGATGCGCCCTAACATCGAACAAATCGGGATTTTTAAAAAATTTTCTATCTAATACCATCAGGAGGAATATACTTTTTAAAAATATATTTTATTGATATTTTACAGAGAGGAAGGGAGAGAGAGAGAGAGCTAGAAATGTCAATGAGAGAGAAACATCGGCCAGCTGCCTCCTGCACACCCCCTACCTGGGACACGCCCGCAACCAATGTACATGCCCTTGACCGGAATCGAACCCGGGACCTTTCAGTCTGCAGACCGACGCTCTACCACTGAACCAAACTGGTTTTGGCAAGGAGGAGGAATATTTTTTCATCAGAAGCAATTTTAAATATTCTTTTCTTGGGAAGCCCTAGAACTAGACACAATATTTTCTTATGAGAAACGGAAATCAAGACAGAGCCACACAGATAGTCCATTCTCTCAAAATAAGTAATTTGTATTTTACAGGAAATACTGAAGGACCTATAGGGATATAATAAATATAGAGAATATTAAATATTTTCAGATGTGTAGAATAAGTGAGTGCTCTGCAAATGTTAATAAATACTGATTCAAAGAAGACCTTGCTCACTCTTCTTGCAGATCAGCTTGGGCAAGGACACTTATGCTGGGAGGATGATCAGAAGTATAAGGCCCTCGGCTCTTGGCCAAATTTAAGGGTTTTTATAAGTTCTGAAAGAATAGAAGCTTGGAGGTTTTATCTATTAGCTACTTAAGAACACACATAATTTGCTTGAGGGTAACCAGATCTTCTCATGGAATTAATACAATTCTTTAAAAAGCCTCAAATAGCAAGACACCCATTTGAATATACACTGAGTGGCCAGATTATTATGATTTCTGAACGCATAATAATCTGGCCAATCAGTGCACTTCTTTTGGGTACCTCGTTTATTTGATATCAAAGATACTATAAATCATGCACCTGATCAGTTTTCCCCTTTGCACTGCCTGATAGAAAGCTCAGGGCAAATAGGTGGCTGATCCCCAGGAAAGGTCTAGAATAATTTTGGTACCCATTGGAGATACAAATACACTGAGTGGCCAGATTATTATGTGTTCAGAGATCATAATAATCTGGCCACTCAGTGTATGAATTCATCAGTCAAAATTATAGTCATGAAATCTAGTGAAAATAAAAAAAAAGTTATCTCTTACAAAATGCTATTACTATTTTTGTTTTGATGTACTACTGATTTTTGTGTGGATTAACTAAGATGTTAAAGGGTTTTGTAACAATTAGAAGATTGTACAAATGTAAAGTGAAGAACAATTCTAAGGACTATCTTGCTCTATCAATATCCATAGTTTCCCTTTCATCATACAGCACCCCTCACTGTAAAGCTATGATTATAAAAAAATATCAGTGACGAACTTCATCATGGCCAGTTGTTTCTAATAGGGTGTGGGAAACCTAAGGAATTTTTTCCTGTTTTTTTTAAATCTCTAATTTATGTGAAGTTATTAAATTTTTATAAAATATTTAATATGAGTCCCAAGGAGATTATCTGTGAAGGTATTTCCAGTAATAATATAATTCCCATGTATGGGAATACATTGAAAACTACCAATGCATTATTTAAGATGTTTTTAAACTCCACTTTTTCTTTTAAAATCCCAGCTACCTATTGTCTCAAGAAGGTCAGAATATGAAAAAGTAGCAAGATGTTACATGTACTAAAATGTTTAGTAATGCATAATATGGAAGAAAGGTTAGAATATTAAAGCACCTTAAACTACTGAGGTCACGAAAAGATGCACCTAACAAATATGATGCCATTAAATTAAAACATGTAATCAAAATGTTAATGCTGTTATCCACAACCGTTAAAGTTTATAGTGGGTAGGGTTTCTAATATAGCTTCAGTGGGGTCAACTAAAAGACATTAACCAAACAATAATTTTAATTCTTTTAAAAATATTTATGCCATTTAAAGCAAGCAGCAAAATGAACCTTTATATGAGAGACTTAATATCAAAGTCTAAACTAGTGGTTTCCAATGGATAGAAATGGGGATATTGTTCCCCCATGGAACATTTGGTGTGCCTGGAGGCATTTTGGGTTGTCATATACAGATAATGGTGCTACTGGCATCTGGTGAAAAGAAGATGGAGATTCTGCTAAACTCCCTATAATATACAGGATCGCTGCTACAAAATGTCAGTGCAAAATTTTGGTCAATGGTGCCACTATTGCAGGACGGTGGTCTGTCATAATCCTTCACTCGTTTTTTTATGTGCTAATTTAGCCATTTATGCATCATGGTAGACAATGTGTAGTGCTGACAAAAATGTCAGAAAAAAGACATTCTCATATTGTTGGTGGAAGTATCAATTGAAGTAAATGTTTCATAGGCAATTTATAAATTTAAAAATCTGCCTCAACTTGCATTTCTGCTTCCAAGAAGCACTAACAATTTTACATTACGTATATATGTAATTATATTGGAACAAGAATTCTAATTGTTTGTAATAAGAAACTATTTGAAACAAATGTTCATTAGTAAAGAAGAGGTTAAATAAATTTGAGCACGGTCATTGTAGGCAATGATAAGAAATGGTAGAATTGTATATTCTAACAAAGATTAATATGATATGTTGCAGGTTATAAATAATTCAGGTTGATGGAACTCATAAACAAAATTCTTTCTTAAACTTATGTAAATAAATTTATATGTGTTTGTGCCATAGCAAAAGTCAGGAGGGATTCAGAGTAACCACTAAGAAAAAGAGTAGTCATTGAGAATATGAGTATAGGGTGAAATGTTCACTTTTTACTTTACACAGTTTTGTAATACTTTCATTTATTTTCAAGTGTGGGAAATTTGTGAAATTAAAAATGTATTAAGAATGTGTCATATAATAAGAAATACATATATAAACATGTCCATCTTGAAAGCATAATGTGAGGAATTAACTTTGAGTAGGTTTTACCCGATGTTTCCTGGGGAAGGGGAATGAGGGTAGTGTAGATATGGACAGAACAACCGGAGGAGGCCACTTTAAACAACTAAGTGCAGTGCTGGCAAAGGTGAGAAGAAGCAGGTAAGAGTAGTAAAACAGAAACACTCAATAGTAAGAGTTGTAATTGGAATTTAAATGAAAGCTTATATTATACAATGAAAATACTTTATTTAGAGATAGCTTAATTAGTATTTGCTTCAATCAAGGAAACTCTATTCTTTAATATTGAACGAGTCTATGAAAAACATCAATTTCTACTTAGAAGTTAAATGATTTTAGCAAATTCTTTTTTACATTTCTGTACTTGAACCTAATCCCTTGCATGGTTTTAGTTGAAAGAATATAGCATTAAAGATGAAAAATATCAAAGAAAGAAAGAAATTATCTTCAGTTTGCAGCTTTCTTTACAAAGATTTAGAAGCCTTTTTTTTTTTTAATACAGCGCAATCTTTCAAAAGCATGGCTAGACATTTTCATGTATAGTTATAATCTTACCATTCTACATGTGGTGATTCATAGATGGAATTAGTGGGGTCACTGGCTCATGCTTCAGAATTCTGAGAGATCCTTATTATTAATGAGCTAATACCTGGGGAAGTACTTTCAGTTGATCAATGCAGGAAATGCTGCTATTCAAATACCTAATCACTCACAGTTATCAGAATAGATGAAATGCTTGAATGTTCCTTTGAAACAACATAACTAAGGGTAGAAAAAACTATCAGTGCTGAACTAACTCAGTTTTTACTAGTTCACATATTGTTTAAAAGGCATTTTATATTATAACTAGAAGCCAGGTGCATGAAATTCGTGCACCTGGGGCGGAGAGGGGGGTCCCTCAGCCAGGCCTGCACCCTCTCGCAGTCTGGGAGCCCTCCAGGGATGTCTAATGACTGCTTAAGGGGAGTGAGCCTAACCCAGAAGTCTGACATTCTTAGCACTACCGCCACTGTGCTCCCCAGAGTGAGCATGGCTTTTGCCTGAGTGGCACTCCCCCTGAGGGAGCATACTGATCACCAGGGGGTGTCTGCCCCCGGGTGGTCAGTGTGTGTCATACTGACCAGTCATTCACTGTTCGGTCAATTTGCATATTAGCCTTTTATTATATTGGATCCCAACCAGTCATGCCCCAGTGCTTCCTTCATAAAAGCAAGCAAATATGGCCTACTCTTTGCTCTGTAGATTAGTTATAAACCTGGAAAGGTTTTCACCAAGTTGTGTATTAATTAATGATAAGCTATTAGGCAGAAAAAAATTTTCAGGAAGTGGCAGGATGAGTATTATTTTTAAAAATATATTTTATTGATTTTTTTTACAGAGAGGAAGAGAGAGGGATAGAGAGTTAGAGACATCAATGAGAGAGAATCATCGATCAGCCGCCTCCTGCACACCCCCTACTGGGGATGTGCTCACAACCAAGGTACATGCTCGTGACCAGAATCAAACCCAGGACCTTTCAGTCCACAGGCCGATACTCTATCCATTGAGCCAAATCGGTTTCAGCAATGTGGCAGGATTATTGATTGCAACCCCTCCCCAAATATTCAAGGAATAGAACTATTCTAAGGGGCATAAAGTTCTTGGAGGAGTTGTTTCAGGGTGATATACAAAGTCTGAAAATAGACAAGGCTCAGCTAGGTTTCTGAAAGTTTTATGTACCAGCCTATCGCATTTAATATATTGGCAAAAAAACCTATCAGAACTGGGATTAAGAAGATAGGCCATAGATTAAGTGTGATGAATATGAGTTCCAGCACAGGTAATTACTAGCTATTGGGTAAAAATATGCAATCACTCTATGCCTTGATCTATCCAACTTCAAAATAAAATAAATTGGGTGTGTGTGCCCACATACACACAGCCATTTTGAGTTGTTCAAATGATTAGATTGAATGTACTAACACATGGAGAATATTTACATTAATGCCAGAAATACATTAAGATTTAACATTAATGTTCTTATTTTTCTTATTAATAGTTCCCATTATCTGAGTTTATTATAGACAGATTGAACAAATGGGAGAGAATGGAATCAGAAAGATAGGTTAGAAGACAATTGCAAAAGAAGCAAAAATGAAAAGGTGGGCTTTCAATTAAGATAGAAAATTTTAAGTTCAAACATCAATATTATCTGTAGACTTAGAACCTTGGACCAATGACATAACTTTTGAATCAAATCCTATTTTTTGTTAACTATAAAATTGGATAATAATGTGAGTAATTTAAGGAGACTGACTACTAACATATTAGCTGTGTGTTCAAAAGCAATTGCTACTCAAAAATTTACACATTTAAAAATTCTATTAGTAATATTATAATCTTAATAAAGGATAAAATGGTTTGACTTAAAAATAGAGAAGAAACAGGTACAGGTACATTTATGAAGGTAAATTTTTGATAAATGTTACTTTGACATCTAGACAAGGGAGTGATGAAATATGAAATATGATTCTTGAATATTTTTAATAACACAGATGATAATCTTATTTTGTATGGTACTATTTTATTTATAATAGTTATTATTTTGTTTGTGCCCTTTGCTTTTATTTAAAAGGAAATCTGGCAAGTATACAAGCAGTTTGGTAGACACTTAAGTCCACACCTAGAATCTATTGCATGTGAAACAGAATCTGCTTCTTTTCCTCATACACAAACAAGTCCCTCCCTCTCAATGAAGCTTTCTTAAATGATTATTATATCCCACATTAATCTCTTCCATATCTAATCAGTATCACTTATATTTCATTATATATTGTTCTTTATCATTTGTTTTGTTTTCTCTTCATTAATATTAGTGATTTGGGATAATGTATATTTGTTTGCTTTGTTTTCCCATCATATCCACATCACCCAAGTAACATGGTAAACTTAATGGTAGGGCTTACTAGAATATTCCCAATCATAGAATGACTACAGAAGCCCGATGCACAAAGATTCGTGCAAGAATGGGTCTTCCTTCCTCTGGCTGCCGGCACCACCTTCTCCTCAGCCAGAGCCACCTTTCTACCTTCATTCTCACCCAGAGCTGCCTTTCCACCTTCCCACACTGCCCAGAGGTGCTTGGCACCTGCATATGCAAATTAACCCACCCTTTTTTTTTGTAGAGTTAATTTGTATGCTTGCTCCTGATTGGCTGGTGGGCTTCATGAAGGTACGGTCAATTTGCATCTTTCTCTTTTATTAGTGTAGATGATTTTCAAGAAGTAGATAGGTATTGCTGAGTGTGGTGGCAGCATACTGTTTCTTCATTAACAAAGCTCAACTCCTCTGCTTTTGGGGGCTAGAAGGCTCTAATCACCTCCTGGTAATGGAAGAAGCTTCATGGTATCACTTTGGTTTATTTTGGTTCGTTTTACTGCTGGTAATCTTGGCTTCTGTGATGACCTCCACTTAGTGGTAAATGTGATTGTCTTGATGTTTATAGTATTTCCTTTACATCTTAGATCCTTCTATTCTCCAGAGAAGGGCAGCCATTCGCCATTTAACCTCTATTCAACCCATTCTTTTAGTTGTACATAACTTCACTTGACCTGACAACCTTCCGGGCAGCCCTTCTCTTCACTTCTCTAACTTCTCTGTGCATATAGAACAGGTAATAGCTTTGTGTGTTCCCTCATCATTTTATTCCTGGGCAGGCTATATAATAATCCTATCCTTCCCTGCTGTCAAGGGAAGCTCCAGTAAGCATGCAGCTTGCAAGAAACTCCAAATGAAAGCAAGTCTAGTCTTTATATTCACGTTTGGTCCACTGTCAAGGGACAAAGGTCAAGCTCCCATAAAAAAAATGTGCTCATCATGAAAATTCCAGAGGCACACTAGCATTCCATGTATGATCAGAGTAATAGTTTTACTATTTCTGATTCTATTTTCTACAAACCTTTCAAGTGTTCCTCCACAGCTTGTCTTTGAGAGAAAGGGGAGCACCTAACTTTCTTCTCGCAGGCAGAGAAAACATTTTCATACAGAATATTATACTCTCCCAAAGGACAAGGACTCCAAACTCCAAGCCATTATCTTGGCCCTCTCTCCAGTCCTCTTACTGGGCGAGAGGTTCTCTGACAGTCTTTCTGTAAGACCCACGGGAAGCCACCCAACCTGCTGGTGGCTCTTTTCCAAATGCCTGGCACTCAATATTTTTTCTCTTTAATCTTTGAACTTAAAATTGTTTCAGGACTGTGAGAAAAGTTTAACCTAACTTTTTTGTTATATAGCAGTATAATAGTAGCAGAACTAGTAATATTAACAGTATGAAGAAAAGAAAAATGAGAATGAAAAAAGCCATCGTTAGCACAGAAAGTCAGGAATAACTGGAGTGAATGAATTCACTTAAATCCAGTAATTATTTAAGAAATTCCTGCAGTTTTTAAAGATAATACAAATGATAAACAATTTTAGAGTAAAACTGAGCTGCCTCATACATTTCTTAAGTAACTTGGCCCTCTGGTTGAAAGGAATAATTACATATTGAAACTGTATGAAAGATAAATTGGTTCATTAATTCCAACAAAGGACAGTGTGACGTTGTTCATTTAGGTTTCTGGGAAATTTTGCGAGACTCATTTTTAGATAAGCTCATCTAAAGTCTGTGGACTTTACTATAAAACAATCCTCAGGATTTTTTTTCTTTTATATAAGCAAAAGCAAAAAAAAAAAAAAAATCAGGGAACACTTCCTCTTATTTATTTTAGATAGGCTGCTATTTTTTCTGTTTTCAGTACACTTTCTAACTTTCTACATTTCTTTTTAAAAATATATGTTTTATTGATTTTTTCAACAGAGAGGAAGAGAGACGGATAGAGAGTTCGAAACATTGATGAGAGAGAAACATCGGTCAGCTGCCCCCTGCACACTCCCCACGGGGGATGTGCCCGCAACCAAGGTACATGCCCTTGACCGGAATCGAACCTGGGACCTTTCAGTCTGCAGGCCAACGCTCTATCCACTGAGCAAAACCAGCTTCGGCTAACTTTCTACTTTTCATCTAAACTACAAGAATCACTGATCCACAGAACTTTCACTTGTATGAAAAAAATGTTAGAGATAGTCCATTCTCTAGAGTAATTCTATGAAATTAGAATACATACATGTCTTCACACAAAATACTCATCTTTGGATGACATATGAAAATATGTAAATGGGACACTATAATAAACTAACTCTGAAATAACTTTAGCTAAAATCTAGTCAATGGTTTCTTTTTCTATTGCTAGATTTATTGTTGAAATGATAAACAATTTTATGTGACAATGAAAAAAATGTAGTATCTGAATGCATTTTATTTCACCCACATCATTAAAAAATAAACATTGATGGAAATTCTCTTTGTATATCAAATCTTCTCCATTTAGCAGCTTCATCATAACAATAAAAACACATGGGGAAGTAGTGAGAGGGAAAATATATTTTTTAAAATAGCTAGTTAGTTTATGGTCAAAACATATGGGACAAAGTTCTGCAAAGTATGGTCATAACTCCTCCACTGACAATTCATTTCATCCTGGAACCTTGCCTGACCTCCCAGATTCATTGACAGACTATTATATTCAGAATGGCTTTGAAAACTTACAGCCCTTAAAATGCTCCTGAGACATATAAAAATGTTTTTATTTCGAATGGAACATATAACACCTGCCACATTTGTAGGTTTGAAACCACTTCCGATAAGAATTAAAAGGACCTCTTTCTAGCTGAAAAAGGACTATCAGTATGACTTGTCTGCTCATGAGAAATAGAGGGTTCTTTCCTCAGATGTTGCAAGTTAGCGTAAAACCACTTTCATGATAACAGGTTACACAGGATGATAACACTATAAAAATGACAGTCTAATCTTCAAAGTTCACTGATCATCGATAAAATATAAAGTAAGAAACACATGTGAAGTGTCATATTATCAGCTGGTTGGAACATCCTAGGTATTGAGGTATGCTGAGATACTACTGATAAGTGGGAAATGTTTTTTTTTTTTTCCTATATGTTATACAGCAATATATCCTCACCAGAGGGTTAAATGATTGTAATAGATTTGAATTTAAGATACATATACATTTTTCTTGTAGGGATACTATATATTGAAATGTTAATTAAGGATATACTTAAAGTGCTCAAAATCATTTATGCCCCTCAGAATAATGGCTGAGAAATTTAAGCCCTCTTTATCACTTTAAAAACAAACAAACATAAAACCCTCTAGCTATAATTTTAAATATACGTACAAGAATGATTAGACATGCTGGTCCTATAAAACTCCAAATAAAGTTGTTTTCTGTACTAAGCCAACACCTGAAAAGTAAATAATAGATAAACATCTATGAATGTGCTTGTAATGTACTTTGACAAAACTAAAATTTCAGTGATACACAAAGCATATTCAGAACTGTATTTCCAATCCTTTAAGATAATCTTAACTTACACTTTGGTGGTGCCATAGTATCTATATCCTAATGATGCTGAAAATCCAACCACCACAGCTGGGCTGAGATAGCCAAAGATATAAAAATTCTTGTGCAGAAAGCCCTTATTGTAGATGACCCCGACAACAATTAGGTAGAGGTGGATTCCTTCAATGCACATCCATGCAAAGGCAGCTAAAAAGAAGTAATGCAGCAGACCAGCAATGATGGAACAAAAGAGCTAGAAACAAACAAAAAAAAGAAACAAAGAAAAAGGCATGTAAGAAATGTTTGCTTAAACATAACCCTATCACAAAATCCTGACTTCCTCTGTAAATCACTTTTTATAATGCCTGATCCTATTAAAATATTCCTGGTAATCTCACACCTGTCAGAATGGCCAACATTAACAAATCAACAAACGATAAGTGTTGGCGAGGTTGTGGAGAAAAAGGAACCCTAGTGCACTGCTGGTGGGAATGCAGACTGGTACAACCACTGTGGAGAACAGTATGGAGTTTCCTCAAAAAACTGAAAATGGAACTCCCATTTGACCCAGTAATCCCACTCCTAGGAATATATCCCAAGAAAACAGGAGCACCAATCAGAAAGGATATATGCACCCCTATGTTCATAGCAGCACAATTTACAACAGCTAGGATTTGGAAACAGCCTAAGTGTCCATCAGCAGATGATTGGATCAAAAAGCTATGGTACATCTACACAATGGAATACTATGCTGCCATAAAAAAGAAGGAATTCTCACCATTTGCAGCAACCTGGATGGAATTGGAGAATATCATGCTGAGTGAAATAAGCCAGTCAATGAAAGAGAAACACCACATGACCTCACTCATTTATGAATAATAAAGAACATTATAAACTGATGAACCATAAGTTAAATATAGCGACAGTAAAGCAACAAGCAGACTGTCTAATTACAGCGGGGAGGGGAGGGAAATACGGGGGAAATAAGAGATCAACCGAAGGACTTGTACACATGCATATAAGTATAATCAATGGACACAAAACTCTGGGGAGGGAGAGAATGTTTGGGGGGGGGGCAAGGGTAATATATGTACACAGATAATAATTTATATATATATATATATATATATATATATATATATATATATATATATATTAAAGAATAAAAATAAACAACTACTGCCTCTAAAATAAAATAAAAAATAATAAAAAAAAATATTCCTGGTAAGTGTCAGCTTTTTAAGATGTGCCACTTACGTTGGACTTGAAAGATCTGTGCTTCACCAATGTAAATAGTCACCAATTCTGTGATAGAGTTAAGCTACTCTCTTTGTCCAGAGAGTTAGTTATATACTTGCACAATGTGAAAAATGATAAATTGTGAGTTTACATGTAAGCCATGATGTCTTAATGAATATATTGTGATTTAAGCTGATTTCTGTTTTGAAGATGCCCACTCTATTTTATTCAGGCTCGAAGGATACAAATTATTTCAAACACTATGCTAAACAATCGACAATAACTTGATTAAGAGTCAAACATTGAATTTGTAAAACAAATGATGACATATTTTACAAAATGGCCATTGAAGAATCACTTTAAGTTATAAGATTTTCAGGTAAATTTGAGATGATTTCAGTTAAATAGTATTTATTAGTAATTACTTCATATCTATTATTGGAGTCAGGCTTATGGAAATAACAAAAGAAGTAGCTACACACTTCTGTATTAATAGAACTAATATAACCTATTACAGGAGTGATAACATAATGCATATTTATATATCTACTAGAGGCCTATGCACAGATTTGTGCACTGGTGGGGTCTCACAGCCTGGCCTGCGCCTTGTTGCAATCTGGGATCCCTCAGGGGATTTAATAGTATGCTAAGCAGCAGGTGTCCGGGGAAGAGCCCGAGCCTGGACCAGGAGCCACACTGCTTCCACTCACTCTGGCCCGTTGCACCTGCCACTGACGCAACTGGGCTCACCAGCTGTTAGCCCGATGTCCGTCATCCATCAGTTAGCTGAGCAGTGCTCCCACTGTGGAGCACTGCTCAGGGGGTAGCTCCTATATTGAGCATCTGCCCCCCGATGGTCAGGGTGCATCATAATGACCAGCCAAAAGGTTGTTTGGTCATTTGGTCACTTAGACTTTTTTTATATACAGATTCCATTAATTAAAACAATATCATTCTAGCACAAATGAGATTGCATAAAATACATTGGAGAGTACTATGTAAGATTGGGAACAGATATCAGTGGTGATGAAAATTTGGGAACCACTCTAGTGAGGGCATGAAATATGAAATATGCCTTGAAAACAACAACAACAACAACAACAACAACAACTGCACTGCTGGGTACTTCACTTGGGATCAGACCTGCATCTTAGTCTGATGGCTCTCCAAGTCTTTCTCTTATTTTCTTTCATAGACATTTCATCTAATAAAAGCATTGCATGTTTAATTTCATTTTAGTGTCTGTTTCAAAGAGGACACAGACTAAACACAATATGGAAAACTATTTTATAAGGCCCTCGGTTAATAATGGTGAAAATGGGTAGTGGGTAGTTAATAAAGTGTAGTAACTAGGTAGATCCAGTATATCATATTTTAACCAATGAATCGTTGCTGCTTTTATGTTCAGTCCCTGTGTTAAGATAAACTTTATTTCCAGATCTCTCCTTCTGCCTTTGTTTAATGCCCATGTAAAATAAAAACATTTTTGCAAAGTTTTCATTTGCCTCAATAGTTCCTCATAATGAAGGACACTTTAGTTAATGGAATTGATAGGCAGATTGCTTAGATATGTTTGCATCATTAAACTTAAAAAAGACTTAAGAACAAAGTATATATTGTGTTTCCCCAGTAAACCCTTAATTATAACACATATTATTATGGCATATATACTTAGAAAATCACACATTTAGAAAATAAAAATAGAGAGTAAAGGAGATCTACATACCTTATTAGAATTTGTATTGATCCCAACCAGAAAAACAAGTTCAGCAAGGAATAGGTTACAGCAGAGATTTTTATGAATTGTTGTCCTGGTGCTCTGAATTTCACTAAAGAACCAGAAGGTAAAAATGCATATGGACAGGCAAATCAGAGAAATAATTATTCCTAGTTGAGTGATTCTTGTAAGAATATTATAATCTTTGATACCCTAAGGAAAAATAATAATAAAGCTGTTAAGAGAATAACTCAGTAGCTTGTCAAAGGAACTACACCATATAATGAATTTTCATTTTTGGTAAAACATTAATCAAAAATCCATAAACTGTAAAAATACAAATGTGCATTTAGATGACTTGAAAATGCTCAATATTCAGAGGAATGTGATATAAATCATGAGGCACTTTAACAGTTCTATAATTAGTGAACTTTTTCCTAGGCATGGTATATATATTAGTATAAGGTTTAATACTGTTATAATCATCAGTTTCATGATATTAGAATGGTAATTCATTATTGTAATGTGAACATGGTTAATTTAAACAGATTTATCAGTGGTAAGACCAATTCTTATTTCTATGCAGTGATTCATCTAAAACACATTAACAAAGGTATTAGAAATGCTGAACATATAGTGTTAAATAAGTGTAGTTGAGAGATTTTGAAAAGAGAAAGTTTGGTTTTATTATAACTAGATGAATATTAATATTTTATATATAGAATAGAAGTTTCTTTGCTTACTTAACATTCAGGAAAATAAAGCATCTTTATGACTGGTATTATGGTCAGGAAGATTTTTTTGTATATATTTATGTGAAAATTATTTTGAGATTACCAAACAGATATATAAAATAGCATTATATAATGCAAATGCAAGATATTACTGATTTAACATACATATTCTAAAGCTAATAACCTTAGAGAGATTTTTTATGTTTCAAAATCTTGTGAGATTCTATTAAAATATGGTATTAGCAATGAATGTGCTAATTCTTATTGACCAGGTATCAAATATTTTTTACTAAATTTTATTTTAGGATAAACTTTGTATACAAAGCCAAAAATCCTTGAAATCCAGTATACTTTAGAATGTATAAATAGCTTTTAAAGGGACCATTGAAAGAGTCAATGCATCAATATTAGCACACAATCTACTACATATTTATAGACCAGGTAAGTCCTAGACTAAAAATAAGCTAAAATTCAATCTAGATATGTCATAGAAGGCAGGTGAGAAACACAAGCAAAGACTATAAAAAGATAGTATTGGAGTTTCATCCATTAATGAAATATGTTATCTACACCCAAAGAAAATATATGTAATTATTCCCTTAAATGACACAAAAAGAACACATGGTGACTTATAAATATGAAGTAGGAAATTGCCTTACAATGGAAGTACCAGAAGACATCAAAATGGCAAAATGTGTCAGATGATTACAGCTGCAAGAAGTGTGGGTCTCATTGGAATATGTTAGCTCACAGCCCTCTAAGGACCAGCTGCCATTCAAGGTGTCAGGGGAGTAGTTCCAAAATGCACATTGACTCCTGTACTTATCTGTGGTCTGAAAAAGAGACATTTTACTGATGGAAAAAAGAGAAAAAGTTACACATATGGCATCACTTTGTAATCTTTAAAATCCCCAAATATCCTATCTAATAAAAGGGTCATATGCAAATTGACTGTACCTCTGCTCCACCAAAAGCCATGCCCACAAGTCATGCCTACAAGCCAATCAGGAGCAAATATGCAAATAAACCCAACCAAGATGGCTGAGGCCACTGAGAGTAGGAGGGAGGCTTGGGTTTTTCTGAAGATGGAGGAAGCCAAGCTTTCCGCCTGTCCTTGCTGGCCCAGGCCTCCGCTTAAGGCTACAAAGTGTCAATTATAGAAGGTAAATAAATCCCAACAGAAATGACTGCCACCATAAAGCAAGCAGAAGGCTTGGCTCTGCTTCAGGCTACAAAGTTTCAACTGTAGAAGATAAATAAATCCCAGATACCAGGGCCTTCACTTGGGTTGCTGGGAGGCATGGCCAGCTTGTAAACCACCACAAGCCCCTTACCCAGGAGGCCTCACACCCCAAGGGAACCCCCACACTGATGCGGGACACCCTTTAGGGTAAACCAGCTGGTTCCCACCCATGCACCAGGCCTCTATCCTATCTATAAAACAGTAATATGCAAATTGACCATCACTCCAACACACAAGATGGCTGCCCCCATGTGGTCAAATATCCTGCCCCCATGTGGACACAAGATGGCCACCATAAGTTGGGGGGGGACCTGCAGGGGAGGGCAGTTAGGGGCAAAATAGGTTGGCAGGGGAGTGGTTAAAGAGGTGATCAGGCTGGCAGGCAGAAGCAGTTAGGGGCAATCAGGAAGGCAGGCAGGCGAGCAGTTGGGAACCAGCAGTCCTAGATTGTGAAAGGGATGTCCAACTGCCTGTTTAATGGGCAGTTGAACATCTCTCAAAGGGTCCCAGATTGGAGAGGGTGCAGGCTTGGCTGAGGGTCACCTTCCCCTCCACATTCATGAATTTCATGCACTAGGCCTCTAGTTTTATATATTTGCCTATCAATATAACTAAAACCATGTCTAAAAATTTAAGCATAAATCAATGCTAATGAATGAAGGATGTTTTTATATGGGAAAATTGAAGTTAACAATACAACAATGCCATATTTCATCAACTTTGTGTCACAAAATTATTGTGAAAACGATTTATTATCGAATTAGATCATGTATGTATCATTTAGAAGAGTTCATGAGACTCATAATTATATGAAATTTATACAATAGATATTAATTGTTGACCTGGGTACTAAAAATACAACACTGAACATACAGAAAAAGTATTTGTATTGTTGACCTTACATTCTCATGAGGAGATGAGAAATGGTTAAAAAAGAAAAATAAACCAGGGAAAGGAGATAGAAATAGTGTGGAGTTTTATGTAAGGAGGCCTCTCTGAGGAGATTATATCTAAGTGAATACCTTAATGTAATAAGAGCGTGACCTCTGAGACTGGGGAAAAAAGGTCCAGAGACTTGGAATGGAAAATAAGAAATCTATGAAGTGAGACTGAACAGGGACTTTCCAGAAACATGTAGAAATCATTGCAGTTAGTGCATAATGAATGAGATAAAGGGTAGTAAAGCCCTGTTTGGGTGGCTCATTTGGTTGGAGCACTATCCCATACTCCAAAATGTTGTAGATTTGATTCCCATTCAGGGCACATACCTAGGTTGTGGGTTTGATCCCTAGTTGAGGCGCTATAAGAGACAACCGATCAATGTTTCTCATATCAATTTTTTTCCTTCCATTTCTCCCTTCATCTCTCTCTAAAAATTAATAAGCATATCCTCAGATGAGGATAAAAAAAGAGCTGTATTGCCAAAACCGGTTTGGCTTGGTGGATAGAGCGTCAGCCTGCAAACTGAAAGGTCTCAGGTTTGATCACAGTCAACGGCATGTACCTTGGTTGCAGGCACATCCCTAGTGGGGGGTGTGCAGGAGGCAGCTGATCAATATTTCTCTCTCATTGATGTTTCTAACTTTCGGTCCCTCTCCCTTCCTCTGTGCATGGGTAGGGTCCCTAGGCCTAGCCAGCAATTAGGACCCATCAACCCCCCCCCACCCTCCTTCTTCTCTCACTCCCTCAGTGCCACCCCTCTGACCCGCCTCCCACCCCACTGGTCACCTCCCATGTTTTGTGCTGCCCCCCTTGTGGTCAGAACACATCATAGCAAACAATCAAAACTCCTCGTCTCCCATTCGATCTCCCAAGGAGACACTTTGCATATTAGACTTTTATATATATAAATTATATATATAGATTGGTAAAGTTGTGAGTAAACTTTCAGGGAATCAGGAAACTGAAGGTGCTATGTATAACTTGTACTTTCTCAGAAAAAAAATAGGATCAATATTTTATTATTAGAGATAAAGAACCATGAATAGGTTGGTGTGTTTTCAGAGAAAAGTGATGAAATTTCATTATGATAATTACTTTGAATGGGAGATAGTTTTGATCAGAGTGGCAAATTAGAACAATAAAATGTTTCCATTAATTATAATGAAGAATTTTTGTTGAAATCTGTGATGTGTTTTGTTGCTGTGTCAATGGGATTGAAGTAGGTTGTCCCATCTTTTCACCTACCAAAACATCCCTCCAACAAAACTATAGAAAAAACGTCAGACTATTTAAAAGAATAGCATTTGGTTTCTGGTGTCAAAAGGGTCATTTACATGTAGCATCTAAAAATATCTGCTCAGTTTCTGTTCATACAACATTTCACACCTTTTATTTCCCTTAATATACTAGTAATGCCTACCAGTGTTTAGGTATGAGCTATTTTCTTACACTTTCCTACACTTAGTTTTCCCCCTTATTGGATGTCTTTATTTACAGTGACACATTTGTATTATGGGCAAGCATATATGTTCTTTTAGTCTTTTCCCTCTCCCATAAACATGTCAATGTAATCGGCCAACTTCAGGCTCTCCAAATGGAGATTAGTTGTCCTTTAATCATGTCCTTTTTCAGCCAGGGCTGAAATTCTAATGAAAGCCCAAGAAACTGTAAAAAGGCAGCAAACAACCTATGACTTTGAGTTTCCTGATTCATTTTAGGTCTATAAATACTAGGTACTTGGTTATTTCTAATCATTGTTTTTTATTGTGTCATCTCAATTATATATGAATTTGAAAAAAAAGATTTAGAATAACAATAACAGAGTAAAATGATCTCAGCCAATTTCATTTTGAAATATTATAAACTTCATTGTGATTTTGTTCTAATCAGTACTAAATCTGCACAAACATTATTTTAAATGATAATTACCAAGCAAACATTACCTTCATTAGCAAGTAATATTTATCTCTTTGACACTGATACATTTTTATAATTCATTCCCCAAAGGTACAGAGACTTTGCAAAATGAATGATATATGTTTTTAAAACTTAAACTAAAATAAAGCTTAATTGTGGAGAACTAAATATTTTAGTTTTTTTGGGGGGGGTATTTTTTAGACAGTTTGAAGAACATTGAAAGTATAAAAATATATAGAAAGTTAGTTGTAACCACTTAACACTTTTAATTTTGAATCTGTATTTTTATATTCAAGAACTCACATATAATTAAAGTGACACAATATAGATGTCCACTTCTTTGAATGTTTCACAATTATAATCAATAGTTACCAGCAAAACAACCTACCTTTATATGACTTAATGTAAATGTTATTTTGTCAAGTTCATACAATGTGGGTGGGTTTGAGCTAATTGATACAGAAATTATTGAAGAGATGACTCTTTGCTCCTCTTCAGAATGATCATAACTTTGAGGTTCCAATAAGAAGTTGTCAGACGATGAAAACAAGGGACCAATACTCTTGTAATATAAAAATGCAACTGTAACATTGCCTGTAAATCAAATGAATGCATTTGGTGAAATTTTTATAAAACAAAAACATGTTTAAGCTGTTAAAATAAACATAATTGAATATTTTTTTTACCCTGGGAGTAAAAAAACAAAAACAAAACACATACCCAGATAATGAAATGTGAATCATTATTAAGTTCATGCCTGCATCACCAAATCATATTAATACATATTATCTCACCTCTGTATCTCTGACACTGATTACAGATTATAACATTTCTTCTGCACAAACTATATTTAAGAGAAAAATAGTCCTCAATAAATTTATATCCCAGTCCTAAGAACCAAGGTATGCAGAATATTCACTCAAAAGATAATTTTTTGAGTTATTACTTTGCTGTGTAAATATATGAGTTAGAAAGTGATTGGGAGACAATTAACAAAGACGTGTAGTATTAAGAAAGTTTCTAATTAAAAGAGTTGTAAGAGTTCAACTTCATACTTACTAAAATTTCTTCTATTTAATATTGATGACATATAGCTATGCAGCCTTAACATTGGACATTTATTATTTTTCAAGGTAGCCATTGACCAATACCCAGTGTGCCCCTCAAATACAGTGCATCAACATATGACCCAATACTAGATATGTAACCTGATCAGTACAGACTATCATGTGACTATTTTCCCTTTGGCCTAGACACTACACCTCTATTAATGGAGCACAAATTGCCCTGGTTTTTGTAGCAATTTATTACCGCTGATTTTAAATATGAATAACTCAATATCTAGATCTAGTATATTTCAAACTTCTTGTTTCAACTTAGATAATATTATGTCTCTATTTGTTATAGAGAAATGTGAAAGCTACATATAGGACTTTATAGTCAGACATTACTCTTAGAATCAGAAATTCCACTTTCAGTCACTGTTCCTACTTGACAAAGTAATTAACTGCTTCAAACTTTAGTTTTATCACTTTTAAAATGATGTCAGTAATACACTAGCTATTTATTAAGATAAGGCAGAGACCAAATGAATACATGTGAGAGTCTTCTGTAAAATTTAATATACTATATTATTATGAATATTGTTATGCTTATTAACTAGAGACATTATATGTTTATATATTTGTGCAATTTACCATAGGAAAAACTTTACCATATTCATTAGCTCCTTTAAATTTGTGACACCGACAAATAATTTGGAAAGCATAAATTAATTATAAATACAAATGTTAATAAATCATAAAAACAATGGATGTTATACAAATCTTGAACTTTCCACATCACAATATCATACTATTAAATAATATTATTTGGATATGGTTATGTGAGCGAGAAGCTGCCAAAGAATATTGCCATTCATCTTTTTTATCTTAACCTGAAAGTATCATAAGAGATATTGATAACCTTGCTGAAATTCAGATACATTACATATTTTCTTGAACTGCCAGCCTAGAAAAGTATATATAAAAAAAGCAATAATGTTAGTAAAACATGATTGGGCTAGTAAAATAATAATAATAACTCAAAGAGATAGTAAGTAACCCAGCCTTTTTGATGGATAGAATAGGGCCGGAAGTGGGACCTGAAAACCTTTTAGGACAACCTAACCTAGTTCAGTTAATAAACCAGTTCATGCTGCAGTGAGTAGTTATAGGAGAAGATGGTTCAAAAGCCAATGAAGCACCAAAAATGTAAGATGGATTTTTATAATCTACTAGAGATTCGTGCACTTGGGGGTGGGGGTAGAGGGTCCCTCAGCCTGACCTGCACCTTCTTGCAGTCTGGGAGCCATCAGGGGATGTCCACTTGCCAGCATACTGGTATACATGTACCTCAGAGGATGGGGCCTAAACTGGCAGTCAGACATCCCTCTGGCAGCCTAGTTCTCAGGGGATGTCCAACTGATGGCTTAGGCCCGTCAGTCCGACATCCTTAGAGCTGCCGAGGAGGCAGGAGAGGCTCCCTCCACCAGTGCTGCATGCAGCAGCCAGCCAGGTTTGTGGCTGAGCAGAGCACCCCCTGTAGGAGCTCATTGACCACAGGGATGGGAGGCAGCTCCTGTGTTGAGCGTATGCCCTCTGGTGGTCAGTGCATGTATAGCAACCCAATAGAACTTTTCTTGTTTTGAGGCAAACCATTCAGAGACCCAATTTTCCACTTCGTATGTTTTGAAATGCTGCTCAGAAAGTATGTGTGCCATTGATCAGAAAAAGTGATTATCTGAAGGAGCAATGTCTGTTGAATACAGCAATTGGGTTAATACTTCACAGGCAAAATCTTTTAACATGTCTTTAACTGGTTTTGAAGTGTGTGACAATGCATTATCATGAAACAAAATTACTTTGCCATGTCTTCTGGAACATTCTGGTCATTTCATAATCAAAGTGTGGTTCAAATTGATTATTTGTTATCAGTATCTATCAGTATTGATGGTTTCACCTGGTTTTAGAAGCTCATAATACACCACACCTTCCTGATTCCACCAAACACAGAGCATTGTCTTCTTTCTGAAGCGATTTGGCCTTGCAGTCAATGTTAATGGTTGACCTGGGGCAACCATGATTTTGTGCATTTAGGATTCTCAAAATAAATTCACTTTTCATCGCCAGTAACAATTTGATGCAAAAAAACTTTCCTGCTGTTGAAGCAACATTTTACTGATGACTTTTCATGCTTTCCTAGGTAATATCTTTTGAAGAACAACCACAATTGTTCTGAAACTGGCAGATAATTTTTTTCTAAGTGCATTGCACTTAGAGAGCAGATAAATGGTTAAGTTAAAATAGCAGCTGATAGGTTGTCTGTGGTTAAGGGGCAAGGAAAAGCTAGCTAGGACTGAATTCTTCAAATCCCTTCCTTCTGTTGCTGGTTCTGTATTACTGTGCTTCCCAGAAAATAAGACATCCCCTGAAAACAAGACCTAGTGCATCTTTGGGAGCAAAAATTAATATAAGACACTGTCTTATTTTCGGGGAAACAGGGTATCTGTTGATATGCCTAGAGACAAATCTATTAAATGTTGTGGGAATTAAGGATTTAGTTTAGATAATTGTTAAGTTACCTTTTAGTCTAGCATTCTTTGATTCTATTTCTTAAGAAATAGTGCCTTTAGTTCAGTTGAAGACTAAGCAATGATAAGTGAAGAAAAAAGTCCATGTTTAAAAATAACTTTCTGCATTATTTTTGAACATTATTTGTCTTCCTTACACAATCACAAATTGAGTCTCACAATAAGAAATATGAAGTATTACTGAAGAAGAAATATTAAAAACAGTATGCAAAATATAACATTTATTGACTGATATAAACCAAGTAATAGAATCACATTTTTAAAATATTTTCATTAGAATCTCAATATCAGACAGTTACAGAGTTTGGAATTAAGACAAGGGTGTAGATATTGTCAGCTAAAATTCTTCCCAGGTATTTATATCTGAATTAAAATCTTAAGTACAAATATGGAAATTTTGTTTTTAAACATCAAATGCCCTTAGAAAAACCACACATGTTATATGTACACATGATATCATCAAATCCATTATAAGTATTTACTGCAAATCATTGACATTGTATATATGATTATCAAAGTCCTACCGTCTATATCATCTGCAGTTTTTCTCTTTGGAAATATCTTTATATAATCTCCATCCACATTCATATTGGGATGAATATATTTCATGTGATGTGAATCAAAAAAGAAAGTTTTGAGAGCTGAAACAAAAGCATGAAAATCATAAATTTCCTAAAATTAGTTTAATCAATATTTATTTAGTTAGCGACAATTTCAACAATTGTTATTGTATTTCAACTTCTTATTTATGACGGATAGAATGAACCTGTTCCGAATGTGTTTGAACATTATAATTTATCTGATTCAATGCTATTTTAAAAAATTTACTATAATGCTCATAGTTTCTATGTACCATTATTAAATAAAAAATAAAAGATAAAACATGTTTGAATACAGGGAAGCTATCTATACTAATAAAAAGGTAATATTCTAATTAGACCAGGAGTCTTCTGGGCATCCTTCCTGACAAAGCCATGGTGGTGGGGAGACAGAGGCAGTTAGGGGTGACCACGCCTCCAGGGAGAGCAGTTAGGGGGTCATCAGGCTGGCAGGCTGAGGCAGTTAGAGGTGATCAGGCCAGGAGGCAGGAGAGCAGTTAGAAGTAATCAGGCTGGCAGGCAGAGGCAGTTAGGAGCAATTAGGCTGGCGGGTGGCGGGGGGAAGGAGTGGCAGTTAGGAGTGATCAGGCAGGCAGGCATGTAAGCAGTTAGAAGCTAGTGGTCCTGGATCAGGCCTAAACCAGCAGTCGGACATCCTCCGAGGGGTCCCAGATTGGAGAGGGTGCAGGCCGAGCTGAGGGATGCCCACCCCCATGCACAAATTTCATGCACCGGGCCTCTAGTATATCATAATTACCAAAGCAAAGAATAAGAATTATAATATCTTAGAGCAGTGGTTCTCAACCTTTCTAATGCCACACCCCTTTAATACAGATCCTCATGTTGTAGTGACCTCCAATCTTAAAATTATTTTTGTTGCTGCTTCAAAACTGTAATTTTGCTACTGTTAATGAATTGTAGTGTAAATATCTGTGCTTTCTGATGGTCTTAGGTGACCCTACTAGCGGTTCTCAACTATAGAGCCTAAGATTATTACATTATGACTCATTAACAGTAGCAAAATTACAGTTATGAAGTAGCAATGAAAATCATTGTATGGTTGGAGGTCACCACAATATGAGGAACTGTATTAAAGGGGCGTGGCATTAGAAAGGTTGAGAACCACTGTCATAGAGGATGTTATTATACAATATGGAGAGGGATCTAACTAAATTCCTGTAGGATACTTTTCTTAACGGATATACTTTTGCCTTTTTCATGCCGGATCATCATAGAAATGTTTTCTCCTATGTATTAGTCACAATAGTTGCTACTTTAATTTTGAGTAAATGATGAACCTTGATGAGATAATGATTTTTATTGTATATCTACTGTTGCACAGCAGAATGTCACCCACAATATAGAGATGTACTCTTGCTTCCTCTGAAATATGTTATCAGCATCTTCAATTTGATCCAAGACTCCTAATGTTTTAAGTATAAGACTGCATGAAGCAGGAAACATTCTAATATACTATATTGATTGCTTTAAGCTATCAAAAGACAAAATATTCCTAAAAAGAAATTTAAAAATACTACATCCAGAGAATCTCTCTGTTACTATCATTGGTCAAGGTACATCCTAACAGTCATGAGATTACGCACTCAGAATGGCAAGGGAGTAATATGCTTTGTGCATTTAAATGCTCAACAGTTCAGGAATAGGAAAAGGTGAAGATTGTGGGAATAAGGCAGTGGTCATGTATTCATCCCTTTTTACTCATCCTTTATTCATGCCATTCTTGTAATATGCATCACCATTTCTTTCTGCATTGATACAAAAAAATGCCTATTTAATCAGCAGTATCCTATATAATAAAAGCATAACATGCTAAGTGTCTGATTGATCAGTTGACAGTTCGGTCAACCACTCGACCAGTCATTATGACATGCACTGACCACTAGGGGGCCGATTCGATTCTCTGATTGATAGGTTAGCTTGCTACTAGGGTCTAGCAGATTGGGACTGGGAAAGAAGGCCAGACAAGCCCTGAAGCCCTCCTGTGATCCCTCCCCAGCTGGCTGCTTCCCTCCCCCCCCATCAGCCCCAATTGGGGCCAATTGGCCAACCTCCTTGTAGTCCCACCCAGGCCAGCCAACTACCATCAGCCCCCATTGGGATTGTGCAAGATGGCCCCGATGAACCCTGATCACCGGCCAGGCCAAGAGACCCCACCAATACACAAATTTGTGTACTGGGCCTCTAGTTTTAAATAATCTCCTTCCTTTTGAGAATAGCTTGTTTGGAAAATACCATTGCTTTGAAATTGATCTTGGCTTCTTACCTACATCACTTGAATTAGCATCAAACTGAGTGGTCTTTTGGAAGTTTTTTGAAATCCATAAAGTAGCTTGTTCCACAGCATGCATCAGCTTTGTAAGATGAGTTATTCTATGAGTTGTAGGTAACTTGTCCCAGACTATAAATGTATCCTTTTGAACAAAATTATTCACAGTTTTCACAAGTTCCTGTTGAAAAATGCGTATCTTTTAAAAATGTTGGAATCTTTCATTAATCATAGATGTAAGGAGAATTTTGAAGCTCAATGATATTGAGTTAAAGTTCAGTATACTTACAGCAAGAGTTGAATTAGAAAGGGTGTCCTTGTCTGAGTTAGTGCTATTCATGGAACCAAGGAATGGTGATGATTCTAATATTTTTATGTATATAGTTATATCCTCTGGTAAAAGATGTTTCACAGAATTCCTATAGACATCTTGTAGTAAAGCCACAAATTGGCTTATGTTTCTAATCTGAACAAAAATAAATCCCGAGAAATGAAACCAAATTAGAGTACTAGTGTATCTTTTCAAGAATAAAAGTTGCATGTTAAATTTATTCTGAATTTGGTTTTCTTCTCCTATATATTAATGAATGTTACCAGACTAAACCCAAATTATAACATGCAGCACTTCAACACAAAATTATTTACAAAACCTTCCCAAATAACTTAAAATTTACTTCATAAAAGAAACAGCATGTTTGAATTGGTAATTTTTTAAATCATCTTTTTAAAGTTATAATATTTATAACTTAATTTGAATTAGATTGTAATCAACCACAGAAAATTCTTTACAACACAATAAAATGGAAATTGCTTTAGCTGATTGTTAATTAGTCTTGTTGAGATTCACACTTTCAATCACATGATAATAATTTTATAGATGCCCCACTTTTTAAAATATTTGCTAGAGAAAAATCTAGTTTATTCATCTATAACTCCTTAGAATGTGAGAATGGGTCTGACATCAGAGTATGTTTTTTTTAATATTTTGTTCATCAACTTTCTTTACATATTGAAAAGAATTTTTTAATATATTGAATAGTGAAATGTAGCATAAACTAAATATGTAAAAGTCTTCTTCAAAATTTTGGTCATTTTCAAATTAACCCGTGACTCAAAATTCTTAGAACTCTATAATTAAATAGTTTCAACTCGCCAAAACCGGTTTGGCTCAGTGGATAGAGTGTTGGCTTGCGGACTGAAAGATCCCAGGTTCGATTCCGGTCAAGGGCATGTACCTTGGTTGTGGGCACATCCCCAGTGGGGGGGGTGGGGGGGTGGTGGTGGTGTGGGAGGCGAATGATTGATGATTCTCTCTCATCAATGTTTCTAACTTTATATCCCTCTCTCTTCCTCTCTGTAAAAAAAAAAAATGAATAAAATATATTTTAAAAAATAAAAATAAACAGTTTTAACTCTTCATGTTGCACTTTTTAAAATGTGACACTGAAAACATTTTAACTAAAATAAAAATATCAAAATAAAAATAAAATTTTAATTAACTAGTCTACTTACTTTTGTTAAAATTTTATCAACATTTGCAGCAATACAGGCATTATCTAAATAGCAGTCTGCATTCACATTTTCTGTAAAAGAAAATGGATCATATAGTAAGTTTTAAAATATTTTTCTTAAGATGATTACATTGATCTCAATAATTTTGCTTACTTATTTAAACATTAAAAACACATTCTTAACACATTTCATTTTCAACTTTTATTCATTAAAGTTCCATTATTTTTATCATTCATTTTCATTCATTTAAAAGTTATCCATAACAAAATTTATTCATTTTATTCATAAATACATTCTATTTTGTGGAAAATGGAAGATCTTAGTTACTTTAAGGCAGTGGTCGGCAAACTCATTAGTCAACAGAGCCAAATAACAAAAGTACAACGATTGAAATTTGTTTTGAGAGCCAAATTTTTTAAACTTAAACCTCTATAACGCCACTTCTTCAAAATAGACTTGCCCAGGCTACGGTATTTTGTGGAAGAGCCACACTCAATGGGCCAAAGAGCCGCATGCAGTTCGCGAGCCGCAGTTTGCCAACCACGGCCCTAAGGAATATGATTTATTTAACTCTATCAAACATGTGATCTATATCTTTTATAAAGAAAATTATATATATATATATATATATATATATATATATATATACACATATATATATACATATATATATGTATATATATATATGTTTTTAAATTTCACTTTATAAGCAAGTGAATACTGGAATGTTGCTTGGAAGGTATAGCTCTTTGACACTTTACAGCTGTGTCGTATATATTTTACATAGTTATTTGATAATTTACCTTGGCAGTAAGTGCCATCATTAGGTGTGAACTTTGCTTTTCCTGTGGATGTCTGATAACCTTCCTTGCAGGAGCAGTTGTACCCACCATCCACATTTTCACATACTGCATGGTCACCACAGACCACTGATTCACTGCATTCATCTATATCTGGATATATTTGGAAAAAAACAAACAATTTTTTAATTTAGTACTCATATAGATGCTACATCGATGATACTATTAAGTCTAGTTAGTGATTTCATAACAAATTTTATAAAAATGCAAGGAAAATCCCATCATTTAGAAAAATGACAAAGCTAACTTAAGTTTGTTTAACCTTGATTTAGCCAATGGATTGTGACAGTGTATTGAAAATGTTATTCATGGGCCAAACTCTTGAACTGTTTTCTAAATGGCATGATTCATCAACAAAGTCATTAATTTCATCATTGACTATGTAATATTTAGTCCTAATTTAATAAAAACCCAATTTTTAAAATACATTGCTTTCTAATATTAAAATTCATTAATTATAACAACTCAGCTTAAATACCTCTGGAGGATAAAAAAAAAAAATAGCCCACTTTCTTTCCAAGGCTCCATTTCCTCATGCAAATTGCCCTAAAAATTAAGATGTAGCAAATGTGTGATTTGACTCCCTTAAAATTTTACCACTAATGTTATTTTTGTTCAGGATATATTATATTATGATTCTTAATACATACCCAATGTAGATAAAGTAACAAATTGTACTGAATTAAAGTCTTTGATTTTTTAGTAGCTACATATCAAAGCCACAAGAAAAATGATAGGTTTTAAGTTCACATAATTTATATTCCTAATTTAAAATTTTTTATATACTATAGTGAAATAAGTCTTAAAGTAATAAATACAATATAAATGCTCTGCCAGTAGGCAGGGTTCCAACAGAGAATGAGTGCAGGAACTGAAATCCAGATTGTTACCTTAAACTAATGCATAGGTTTTTTTTTGTGTTTCCAGCCCAGCTCTGGCATCTTAGAACTATTCTAGGTTAGATTAATGAACAAATCTGTACTCTTTTTTTAAAATGTATTTTATTGATTTTTTACAGAGATGAAGAGAGAGGGATAGAGAGTTAGAAACATCGATGAGAGAGAATCATCAATCAGCTGCCTCTTGCACACCCCTACTGGGATGTGCCTGCAACCAAGGTACCTGCCCTTGACCGGAATCGAACCTGGGACCCTTCAGTCTGCAGGCTGATGTTCTATCCACTGAGCCAAACTGGTTTCGGCCAAATCTGTACTCTTAAGCATACAATTTTACTAAATAAAACTAATGGAGTTGTACAGTACTGTTTGTCATAAAAAAAGGAAAGTAATTGAAGTTCATTAAAATGCCATTTAGTTAGTTATCTTAAATGTAGCTGATACTAATTTTTCACTTTAAAAATACAATAAAGCTACAGAAAAACTGTAAAACTCACACCAAACAAAACTGAAACTAATAATAGATGTCTTACCACATTATTGAAGAAAATTCTATTGGCTATAAAAAGTGATGATATGCCGGGAACCAATCACTGTTTCACTAACAGAGAGATGTGGACAGGAAGCCTGGAGGGCTGGTCAACAACCTTAATTGCTCTAACCACTCACTGTTTAGTTAGTTGAGACATTGTTGGATGAAGCAGCCTCCACCTCTGTTTGTCTTATGAAAATTTCTGTTACTGCCTGAGTCTGGGCTATGGGTGTTTCCCCATAACCTCAATGAAAGGGATGGCAGGGCCACAGCAGTGTGTAGTTCTCCCACTAGAGCTGGACTGCTGTCTGGGGCCCCATATCGCCAAATTAAATTTCCTCTAGTCTCTTCATTTGTGTGTGGTCCTTCTCCAGAACCTCCCCTGAATCTGGAACCCTGAATCATGTGGGATGTGAAAGGGAATCCCACCATAATACTACATTTAAGAAGACAATTACCAGGCCCAAAAAAGGTAGAAAATACCATGTTCTTCTGCCAAGTCTGTACATTCGTGATCTGTACTATCCAGAAATCCAAGTACATTACTTTTAAAGAAACAGGACTGCTCTAGCATCCTCACCCTCTTCCTCTTGTTTCTATACTAGAGGCCTGGTTCACGAAATTGCACCAGGCCTCTAGTATATGGGGGAATGTCTCTCAGCCCAGCCTGCACCCTCTCCAATCTGGGACATCCCTCTCACAATCCATAACTGCTGGCTCCCAACTGCTCACCTGCCTGCCTTCCTTGATCACCTCCTAACCACTCCCATGCCAGCCTGATTGAGGTCTAACTGCTCCCCTGCCAGCCTGTTTGACCCCAACTTCCCTCCTCTGCCAGCCTGGTGACCCCTAACTGCCCTCCCCTGCAGGGTTGATTGCCTTCAACTTCCCTTACTTGCAGGCCTGGTGCCTCCCAACTGCCCTCCCCTGCAGGCCATCTTGTGGTGGCCACCTTGTGTCCACATGGGGGCAGGATCTTTGACCACATAAGGGCAGCCATCTTGTGTGTTGGAGTGATGGTCAATCTGCATATTGCTTTTATTAGATAGGATAGAGGCTTGGTGCATGGGTGGAGGACAGCTGGTTTGCCCTGAAGAGTGTCCCGGATCAGGGTGGGGCTTCCCTTGGGGCATGGAGTGGCCTGAGTGAGGGGTTTGTGGTGGTTTGCAGACCAGCCACACCCACTGGTGACCCAAGCGGAGGCCCTGGTATCTGGAATTTTTTTACCTTCTACAACTGAAACTTTGTAGCCTGGAGTGGAGCCAAGTCTCCTGCTTGCTCCATGGCTGCAGACATTTCTGTTGGAATTTTCTTCTATAATTGAAGCTTTGTAGCCTTGAGTGGAGGCCTAGACCTGAAAAGGCAGGCAGAAAGCTTGGCTTTCTCTGTTGCCTGGGAAACCCAAGCCTCCCTCCTGCTCTCTGTGGCTATAGCCATCTTGGTTAGGTTTATTTGTATACTCACTCTGATTGGCTGGTGGGCGTGGCTGGTGGGTGTAGCAGAGTGGTGGTTAATTTGCATATGACTCATTTATTAGGTAGGATATGTGTTCAGAAATTGCCATTCAAAAAAAAGGGGGGACCAAATCCGGTTTGCTCAGTGGATAGAGCATCAGCCTGCAGACTGAAAGGTTCTGGATTCGATTCCGGTCAAGGGCATGTACCTCAGTTGGGGGCACATCCCCCCAGTAGGGGGTGTGCAAGAGGCAGCTAATGGATGATTCTCTCTCATTGATGTTTCTAACTCTCTACCACTCTCTCTTCCTCTCTGTAAAAAATCAATAAAATATACATTTTTTTAAAAAAGAGGGGGGAGACAAACTAAAGTAGGGGATGAGCAATAGCAGGTTGACTCTTGGAATCTGTAGAACCATCAAGAAAATAATTCCAAGTTGAGTTGAAGAGAAAGACCAGGTAGAAGTGCAGACTAGGGTTATTATTTTTTCATGAAATCAATGAAGTGATAAAAAAAAGGTATGAGAAAACAAAAGACTTGTCCATTTTGAAATAGTGCAGAAGAAATAGCATGAACTATAATCAAGTGGGGGAAACACTCCAAAGAAAGTGTGAACATATCCATGAAATATTATGTACAGAACAATTTCTTCCATGAATAAGAAAGCTATGTTTTTTTGTTTGGTTGGTTGTAAAATTGAGTTTTAGAGAGAGAACAAGGGAGAGGGAATGGGAGATAGAAACATCAATGAGAAAGGTACATAGACCAGCTGCCTCCTGTGTGCCCCATACTAGGGATCAAGCCCAAAACTAGGACATGTGCCCTGACTGGGAATTGAACAAAAGCCTCTAGGTGCATAGGATGAGACTCAGCCAATTGAGCCACACAGGATAGGCAGAAAGCTATGTTTTTTTTTTTTTTTACCTTGTTTCATACTATTAGATGCCTTTTATGGGTTAACAGAAAACATGGTGCTGATTCTCTCAATTTCAAAATTATTTAAAGGTGCAACATTCCTTGGGAACTTCATTCCACACCCAATCTCTGAGTGACATATAAATCTTGGCTATACAAACTCAATTTTTATCTTCCCTCTTATACTTTGGGCACAGGTGTACACAATGTTGCTCATAACTGACAGTGCTTCAGCTCTCTCCTGTGCATCCTCCTCAGCCTGGGATGCTTATGTTGGTGCTCTGCTCTATTTAAAGCCCTCTCACCACCACATGGTATCAGCTACATGGTATCTCAAAATGTCAGTCCTTGGTCAAAGAAGGTATTTCAACTTCTAAATTCAACAATTCACAAAATGGTAGTCTGTAAAAATCATGAGGTAATATCCTGGGAGACTAGTATTCAAGATTAGGATTATGCAAATGTTTATATTCTGACAAGAGGCCTGATGTATGAAATTCATGCAAGAGTAGGCTTTCCTTGCCCTGGATACTAGCACCAGCTTCCTGCAGGCACCTGGGAACAGGGCTAGCTTCCCTCCAGCCCCAGCTTTGTCTGGAAGGATGTCTGGTTTAATTAGCATATTTTCCTTTTATTATTATAGACTAGAGGCCCGTTGAACAATATTCATGCAAGAATAGGACCCTGGCTTTACTCCCAGACACCCAGGAGCCAGCAAGTCCCCGCTCCCCACCCCAGCTGTTTGGGAACCGGCATGTCCCTGCTCCTGGGCCACCCAGAGCCAGCAAGTCCTCGCTTCTGTCTACAGCACCACTGTAGCTCCCTTCGCTACCCCCTTTCCAATAGCTCCCTCTGCCCCTCATAGTAGGCTTCACACTGCTCTGGTCTGAATATGCAAATTAACCTCCATCTTGTTGGGTTGATTTGCATACTCACTCCGATTGGTTGTGGGCATAGCAAAGGTATGGTTAATTAGCATTTTTCTCTTTTATTTGTATAGATTCAAAATGTTATAAAATAATATTAACTATCTCACCAAAGTAATGTTTTCCAAAGCCTAATCATACCATCTAAGTAATGTTTTCCAAACTCTTTATATATACTTCTTTGTTTATATTTTTCCCCCATTACTTTTATGTAAAATATGGATGTGAGGTTTGGGAACTTCATCCCACACCCAATCTCTGAGCAACATAAAAATCCTGACTATACAAACTCAATTTTTATCTGCCCTCTTGTACTTTGAATTTGATATCCTTCTCACTCAGGGCATCTGCAGTAGTTTATTGAGTTTAACCTAATAATGGAGTGTGTGGCTACCACAACTGCCTGTATTCTTCCACTATCCTCAGCTTATCATTCTATGCCCCTTTGTTTCCCAGCAATATAGAAAGAATCATAAAATATTGAAAGATTATCCCATGCCAAAATAGGATAAAACTAGATTAGCCAAAATGAGTATGACTGCCAATCTGTAGTGAGATCCACCCTAACTTCTTTTGTAATTTTTTGCAGGGCATAATTGGCTTGGACATACTAAAACAACAATGGATTCTCCCTACCTCTATGCTATGCATTAATTTTGGTATCCTGGGTAATACTATAAAAATACCTTTTATCTCCAAACAGTTATTTTTCATAAAGATGAGGAAATGTATATAAAGGAATTTGGAGTAGTGTCAAAGATGCAATAAATATTGTAGTTAGAAATCAGATCCAGAGATTCCATTATGATTCACCCCCCCCCCCTTAATATTAGGAGCCCTGTAAACATGCCAGTTTGGAGAAAACAGATTGATAATGAATGTCTCATTATATTGCTCTGTCTTGGAACTTCCCAAAGCTATAAAAGAGAGAAAAGGAACTCCCTCCCCTTCTTAATTAAAGCAAAATTGTACTATATAATTATTTCAGTTAGGCCATAATTGACATACCATATTGAAGAATTGATCTACTTTTCCACTACCAACCTAACTCTTGGCTTATTAATGCCAACTTGATTTCTCTAAATGTAGGCACATCATAAAAACCATATGCTTGTTTTGCACATCAAAAATTCATTTGTTATCTTTTCAGTAATAAGGTTATATATATTTTTATGTCTACAATAAGCCAACCCAGAATATTATCAGAATTTCCTTTCAAAACATGATCATTTAATTGTTTTGATTCTTATAATTATCATCGATAGGTGAATTCTCTAAAGTTGTTTAACTCACAGATTTCAAAGAAAAGATACAATGTTCAATTACTAGAAGTAACCTGCAGAGACAAAATTGGATGTTTTTCCAATTAATTTTTTCTCAAAAATGAGAAAAAAATCTGAAACTATCAGATTATCCATGGAAACAGGACATTAAAAATTACAAGCAGTGCCAAAACCGGTTTGGCTCAGTGGATAGAGCATCGGCCTGAGGACTGAAAAGTCCCAGGTTTGATTCCGGTCAAGGGCATGTACCTTGGTTGCGGGCACATCCCCAGTGGGGGTGTGCAGGAGGCAGCCGGTTGATATTTCTCTCTCATTGATATTTCTTGCTCTCTATCCCTCTTCCTTCCTCTCTGTAAAAATAAAGTATATTTTAAAAATAAATAAAGTATATTTTAAAAATAAATATATTTATTTTTAATATAGAGAGTCTATACTTATAAAGAATATATTTAAATAAATAAATAATAAAATGTTTAAAAAACTGCAAGCAATAAACACAGCTCTTAAGCACAATTATAAACATGAAGGCATTCTTAGGTTCCACTCATTTGGTATTGGGAGTGGGAGAGTCACTTTACTATTGGATGCCACAGTTGCCACATTTGTGCAATGCAAGTCTGTAACTAGGTCTCTGGGAAGCTGGGCTAATTAGCTTTTGCTTTACAGTGATTCCAAGGTGAAGAAAATTCTGCATGATGCTAAATCTTGCTCAAAGCTTTCTGTAACAAAATCACCTTATCTGTGTTAAATAGTATTTAAATATAGAATAAAAGTAAAGAATTTTGCTTGGGTCATTTTTGCCCTGAATTGTAGTTTTTCACTATCTATTTATAGAAATTCTTAATGACTATAATTATCAGACATGTCAAATTTAACAATCAGCTAAACTTTCAAATTAGAGGCAACACAGTATAAGGTGATATAATAATATATAAAAGGAATGGTTCTCTGTTCAAATTCCCTGAGGATTTTACTATAGAAGTGGAAAAAAGAAATAGTTGCTCTGTTTCTCAAAAAAGTTTAATCCTTACGAACAACAAGATTGGTAAAAAATAACAATTTTCCAGAGAATGAGTTTTTTACTGAATAATCCATCAAACAACACAAGTAGAAACTGAAGGACACAGTACTGGATATTGGGCTTTCATATAATTGTTGTGTTTACTGATTACTTAAGATAGCAAAAAATGGAATTAACAAAAAATTAGGGCCATTCCACAGTATCTTAATAATAAATTATATATATATATATATATATATATATATATATATATATATATTGATTTCAGAGAGGAAGGAAGAGGGAAAGAGATAGAAACATTAATGATGAGAGAGAATCATCTATTGGCTGCCTCTTGCACATCCCCTACTAGGGATCGAGCTTGCAACTCTGGCATGTTCCCTTGACTGGAATCGAACCCTAGAACCTTCAGTCCTCAGGCCGATGCTCTATTCATTGAGCCAAATCAGCTAGAGCAGAAGAGATAGTTTTAAATTCCAAATGTATTATACTCCCAAAAGATGTTGGCATTAAATAATTTGTGTGTGTGTGTGGGTGTGTGTTTTCTCTCTATCTGTGATTCACTTTTTTTCCTTAATATAGAGAGTCTATACTTATAAAGAATATATATATATATATATATATATATATATATATATATATATGTAGCCCTTTGTGAACTGATGCACATGAAAATAAACATGATCAGATGAAAATGCAAGATGTCTTCTAGAGACGAGAAGGAATGGAGAGCACAGGTAAAATAGTATTAAATACAGTGATTAAGATGTTACAAGTTAGATTTTTTTCACTTACTGGAACATTTATACTAAGGCTTACAGACCTACACAGTTAGAATTTCACTACAAAAGGTAAAATACTCACATTAAATAACATTCTAAGAAGACTAGCAACAAAAGCGTAGGCTCAAGAAGAACAAAGAGTGTAGTACTGTAAGTTTTCTGCTTAGAACTTCATAATTATCCTATCTATACTAATAAAAGAGAAAGATGTGAATTGACTGTACCTTTGAAACACCCACCAGCCAATTAGGAGTGCATTTGCAAATCAACCCAACAAAAAAGGCAGGTTAATTTGCATATGCAGGTGCCAAGTGGCTGGGGGCAGGATGCTTGCATCATTGCCATGGCTACAACACAGGCATTTCGCACCATCCCAGCTGCTCAGGGCCTCTGGGCAGAGTGGGAAGGTGGAAAGGCAGCTCCGGGCCAGAGTGAAGGTGCTGCCAGCAGCCA